>CALSFV010000066.1:515000-540476 GCA_943737045.1 Parapristionchus giblindavisi | reverse complement strand
GAGAGGGGAGAGAGAAAGGAAAGTGGAAAGAGACACGAAAGAGGAGAGAGAGAGAGAGGAGAGAGAGATGAGAGAGAGACAGACAGACATACGCACCAATACATCTGAAGTGTTCACAATGTGTACTCGAGAATGAAAACCTCATTAATTGCGTTTCTCAAAGAAACTCTGACGGAACTTGTTCGAACGTTTTTTTTTTGCTGGAACATTTTTGAAGTTTTTGCTGGCAATGCAATAAAATTGAAATTATGATTGTGTACATTAGACAGCCTCCTGTCTATAAGACGTCACTATGGCCTCCATTGAACGGGGACCAACTCTTATTTCTTATTCTTATTTCTTATTCTTTATTCCATCATAATATGCATAACAAGAAAAATAAGGACATAAAAGGAGTGATGGATGTCCGTCACTAATGTAGCGATATCGGTGAGGGTTCTTGGGTACAGTGGCAGTTTGGGAGCTATGGGCGCGATCTTAGAAGAAGGTATAATATCTGGGGACCCTAACTCTTCAACTCTCCGAACTCTCATTATCTATTTCCAATAAACAGCTCTTTAAAGGTACACCTCGAACTAATTTGAAACTCTCCGCTCCGGCCATAATCTCTCGCTTTCGTTGTCTCCGATAGAGTATTGCCAATGCGCAACTTTTGCGCAAAGCATAAAGAGTGGCAAGGATATGTTCCGTTGTGCATATGTTTCAAGACAATCGGATAAGGAGGAAGGACTGAAAACAGACAATACTATTGCTTCACCCATTGATGTATCTGCAACAGACAAACAATAATCCATTAAAGCGACACTTCAAGCTCATTTGAAACTCTCCGCTCTGGCATCACTCTCTCGCCTTCTTTGTCTACGAGAGAGTATTGCCAATGCGGAGGGTAAAATTAGATTGGGGTGTGCCTTTAACTTACATCCATTTAGTGTTCATTTGTATTAGTCCCTCCTACGCGGGTTATTAACTTCAATTTCTAATGCAGTCTTTCAGGGATTCTACTTCAAGCACAGATGTTGAAAGATCAAGATACGCGATGACCCGATGAATAGAAGAAAGAATTGAACGTCATTGATCTATGAAGGACCCCTGCCATGACCCACCGCACCAATGTGCGAATGTGATAAAGATTATTATTATTTATTATTATTGTATTAGTCCATTTAACATAACATGGATCCGATAAATATTTGTAAAATATTTAACTGTGTTTTAGTAGCGGTGTTCCGAATTCAAACCCGAAATGAAAAGTTTGTTTAAAAGGAGCGTTACCTCACTCAATGGTCTCTTCATTGCGCACGCTTGTTCTCTGTTCTCTAACAACGAGAGAGCGTAGAGCGTTGAAGAGACCGTTGACAAAGGTTTCAGCCCCTTTAAAGGAGGGACGGAGAGAATGTTTCATCTCGCCTATTCTTGAGCTTTGGCTCATAAGTGGTCTACACTTGGATCACTTGGAACAATGACGCGGCCAATCTTTAGTCCCGCATACAATGAGGGCCTCGACGAGTGCAAAGAAACGGTGGGAATTGCGTTATTCAGGATTAGGCCAGAATCGACCGGAATAAATTTGGACTAGCACTAAGCGCTATTTTCTAAGTAAAGATTTATTTTCGAAGGGAAGACGAGAAAGTGTTGCTTTATAAAAATCATCTTATTTATGCGTTAATATCCAATCATAGCTTATACAGTCCCGAACGTTCGCGCTCCCTAAACGCGGCCCGCGGGGGGCCGCATCATGCCGCATCGATGAATAATTTTTTTCAAACATTTCATTGCTTGTCATTGCTGTCCACACTCTACCAAAAATTTTCGTTTCTGCGGTGATATTAATATTATCTGATGATGCAGCGATCACAAGCAATGAAATGTTTGGAAAAAAATATTCATCGATGCGGCATGATGCGGCCCCCCGCGGGCCGCGTCACGTTTAGGGAGCGCGAACGTGCGGGACTGTAGACCATATTGCTAACCGAGGATTAGTGAAAAGAATCATTTCTTACAATCTAGATGTGGTGTCCATGAATCTAGAAATACCGTTCGTCGACAAATAGGCTAAGGCGTTTGTCAAAAAGTTTGAAAATAAAAAAAAATATTATAACTTTTATCAACAATAAATTGAAAAAATTGTATTCCAAAATGTCCGCTTCATCATGCAAAAAAAACATGTGAACTGCTTACATCTACTCGGGAACTTTGATTGTCCTGATGATCTTAGTCCCCCGCGGGTGCACCTGTCATAATATGCGTGCAGTCTCTTGCAGTGAAACGAAACTCGAGAGGTGTTGGACGCTTGTAAACTATACGTCTGCCTATAGTAAAGTGATGCACGCGCAGCCTAGTCAGCTAGCTAGAGCATAAAGTCACACCCTGACAAGGGAAGCACCAGTTGCGACGGAAACGATTCTGAAAGGGACCCATATGGGTAGTTAATGTTGAGGGGGAGACCGCCAAAACTGTTTTCAAAAGCTGCACCGCGGACCTACTAATCGATAATATCGATCGATGTACGCGCAACTTAAATACTCAAGGAGATGCAACATAGGGTGCACAACTGCGTCGGCGGCTCAGCCGGGAGCGCATCACACTAGCATTCCCATACCCCCTGTTTCGATTCCCGTCCTGGTCATTGTTCTTTTTCTGATTTTTACAAACTTCCTCAACTTCATTTTCATTGTTTTATCAACATTTCAAAGCTTTATCATTCAAATAGAATACGGTGAATGAAGATATATACAAGGGGAACTACACCTAAATAATCAGTATTGGTGCAAGTTCGTCAAAAACATTCGAAGCAGAACGGCTTCTCAAACTTGGGACAAGGAGTGCATCCTTCTTCCTTGCATTCACATGTTCAATCGCTGCCTTTTCCGAATATGTATGCCTTGGGGTACGGATTTCTTGAGGGTGGTGGACAATCAATAGTCGAAATTATCGATTAGTAGGTCCGCGGTACAGCTTTTGAAAACAGTTTTGGCGGTCTCCCCCTCAACCCTAACTACCCATATGGGTCCCTTTCAGAATCGTTTCCGTCGCAACTGGTGCTTCCCTTGTGAGCTAATTTTACTCTGCGCTCTGGCAACACTCTCTCGTAGAGAAAGGTAGCGAGAGAGTATTTCCCGAGCGTGGTATCAAATTAGCTCTGGTGTGCCCAGAAGTTATACTAAACTAAGATAAACAAGAGAATACTGAATGTTTTGAGAGAGTTTTTTTCCGTAAAAATCGATATTATAAATTGAATTAAATGGTGTAAAAGTCGATATTTAAAAAAAAATGAAATATTCTGAAAACAGCTATGAGAAGACAGAGCGATTCCAAAAGAGAGCTGTGAAAAACGAACACTGTAAATATTTTTTGTCACATACCATAAATATTAAATATTATTGTTTTTTTGTCTTTAGTATGTTGTGGAGAAATCGACAATGGACTGTCTATGTCTATGTATCATGCTCAGCACACCACTTTTCTCAACATAGGGAGAGTGGTCAATGAAAACTACCAGACAAAATACCAGAAAAATTACGGTATTGTGAAGGATGGTATAATACATGGTACAGAATGGTACATCGATTTCACTTTTGCGTATCTCTTGCTCTTTTCGCCCTTATTTTTCTCTGTCAGATGATGATCGCTATCGATTGGCTGAGCAATGTATCGATTGGCTGAGCAATGTATCGATTGGCTGAGCAATGTATCGATTGGCTGAGCAATGTATCGATTGGCTGAGCAATGTATCGATTGGCTGAGCAATGTATCGATTGGCTGAGCAATGCGCTCTCGTTTTCTCTAGCCGGGGATCAAAGAAGCAGTTCATCGAACTGGGGACTACACTTGCGTAAGCGCAGCGGGAAAAAGGATGCAAAGAATGCGCTAGACTCTTGTAATATAAGAAGTATCATGGCTCGGTTGAGCAGAAAAGAGAGAGGGTAGATGATCCTTAGACTTTAAGACTCGAGGATATAAAAGAAAGAAGTTATGAGGAGGAAGGATAGACAGGAGGTCTCGAGAATTCAGTACATTTATACAGAAAAGATGGGTAAAACACGTAATATTGAAATGTGAAGACAGATAGCAGATAGTATTCACATTATTTCATATGGCATGAATTTCTTTTTCGATTAACGGCAGACCCCGAGCAAAGTTGAATCGCTCCGCTCTGGCAATTCTCTCTCGCTTTCTTTGTTTAAGAGAAAGTGTTGCTAGAGCGGACTATGAAATTAGCTCAGGAGGCAAACACTGTATGTGCTCTTTTTATCATCTGATCTCTCTCTCTCTCTCATTTGTTATGAAGACTATAAAGAATAAAAAATAAAGCAGGCCTAATGGATGACAGCGTGTTTCAGTTAGTTATCACGAAGATCTACATCCTTTTCTCGAACGGAGAAAACTTTCTCTGAGAAACGAAATGAAGGAAATTACGACCCCCCCCCCCCCCCTGCTTCTTCTGCACTTCTGCACTGTATGCCGATAAGATAAATAAGGTGAATACAGATTTTGCACAGTAAGGTAGGTAAAAGAAAAAAACAGATTTTCCAAAAAAAATTGTGCGTCTTCATTGTAACGAATCTCTGAAGATATAATGTATGATCCAATATCGATAAAATATAATTATCGATTGAATAGAATTATCGATTGAAAAGCATCCTGTGATTTAATAATAGTCAATACAACATCGTTGTTCTTAACACAGATAAACACGCCTTGTAGTAAAAAAAAAACATGAAAAGCGAACTGATTAAGGCCGAATCAATCAATACAATCGTGAAACACAGATATAACACTGTACAAGAACGCCCGGACGATTACGGTATATATTGATTTATTGATTTTCGAACTTTCATGCAACTCCCAAAGAAAATTCTGGTAAATTCACCAAAAGTGAGACAGCTTAATCAGAAAATAAAAAAAATTTAAAAAATGAATAAATCAATATTTCCAGTTAGCGTCGCCGGGCGGTACCCTGGTTGGTCGAAAAATGTTGGTTTGGTTCTGACGAAAAATTCGATGCATAACTTCCTAGTCAAGTATTGCGAGAAAGAGAGTGAAACTTGGACTAACTAGTTATAATATTAATAATAATCAATTTACAATTATGTCATGCACTTTAACATGGCTTATTCTACTAAGAATCGGTAAAAAAAAACAAATTATTGATTGATTGACTAGTGTAAAAATTATCGATTAATTGACTAATGCACGGACAGATAGAAGCTCCAATAGGCTAGGTTAAAGATGAGGAAGGCAGATGGGAAGACGACTCGGCATTTCTCATCGATTCGTTGCGCCAGGCGACGTCCGCGTAGGTTCCTCACGGCCCGCATGAACTTGATCGCTCGGCGATACGTGGCCGCCGTCTATAATAGACACACTATCACTCTCATCAAAACCCTGCGCGGCCAACCCCAGACGGGTTTGGTCACAGTGCTTGTTAGACATTGTTCTCGTATAACACAGTGCAACGAACGCGTTTGAATAAGTTTCAGACGATGCAGATGAGGGACAGGACGGTGACAACGACAGTAATGCCGAGTCCTGTTATCTATACACCAATCTATATTATTATTCTTTTTAAATCACATTTATCAAGAGTTCGTTAGGTCGAAGGCTCTGTTATGCATAGCGATCCAATTCCTGCTCTTCGCTTCGCTTAGAAAGTTACACCCAACTGTCTTCCGAAAAAGGTCGCTCCATCTTGTCGTCTATATTAATAAAGACAGAAAAGATAAGCCAAGAAGTGGAACAAAGAATGGCATTTCACGATACTGCAAAATAATATTCTGTGACAAGGTGATCATCGTGTATAAAGTTCTTTTTTTCGTTACGAAACCTTTGAGATTACTCATTACCATAGGCTTTACCTGTTTTCTCACTCGAATTAGCGTCACTGGCCTTTTTCGCTGGAGTGGTACAGCTCCGTGGAGAAGTCTGGAAACATTAATTACAAATGTATGCAGCTCAGTCTGCTGCAAAAAGTTCTAAGCTTTGAAAATTTTTCCTATCAACATCATCGATATGACAAAAACTGGATATTATTCCCAATCTGCATTTACGTTGGCAAACCGCTTGCCGACAAACGTGACGTCAAAACCGTAGGCGGAGGCGTTTGCCGACAATCCTCCCCCTACGCTTGTGACGTCACGTTTGCCGTCAAACAGTTTGCCAATGGATACGCCCCCCTGGTGTTTCATTTGAGTGACTTCACTTTGTGATTGCCCAACAAGCGATGTCAAACGTATAAGGAACAATTATCTAAACTAAACTGGAGAGCGTGTCGTTGTATGCATGCCAAAAAATTGTTCACAGTTACCAAACTACAAAGTGAACGTGGACGTGTCCATGAAGAATTGATTGACTACAGTAAAATTGATCGATTGATTGATCGAATGTTCTCCGTATCATGTGTATTTATTTGATACACCCGTGACAGGTGCGATAACAAATACAGAAACTCTAAGAAAAATAATATTAATAATAGAAAGTACTTGGGCGCACGTCAAGCAAATGCAAGCAATTTCATGAACAATCATATCCCACCTTCCATTAGCCTCCAAATCCCGATTGAGTGCCCTCAGTCTCGGTTCGTTCTCTTCGTTCTCCCGCATTCGCTGCAGCACCATGTTGTCCTCGGCCAGAGAGGTCATCGCGAGATCGTCGTCGATCTTCAATATCATATATTAAATTCGTCATTGTTATTTTTATTTAAAAAAAAGATGATGTCATTGTTTGCATGTGCTGACTGTCTTTGCGTATCAGAATGTTCTCTTTACTTGGAAAGCCATAATGACCGCTCACTCTCTCGAATTTCTGGATTTCATGGTAAATGCTTACACCAGAACAATGTGGAATGCGAACTGACAAACTGTAATTCGAAAAAAATCAATACATCCTGAAAATCCTCACCAGCTCATCGATGCTGTTCTTGCCGAAAGCGCCGCCGAAGAAACCGAGTGCGGTGTTGACCAGAGCCTGTGAGAAGTTCTTGGCAACGATCAATACTTGAACTAATTGTGAGGATATCGACATATGGGGGCATTTGCACGTTTGTGCAAGTGACGGATATATGCAGGCACACCCGGAGCTAAGTGTGAACTCTTCGTTCTGGCAATGCTCTCTCTTAGATAGAGAAAGCGATTGCCAGAGAGGAGTGCTTCATGTAGTGGAAGTTAGAGATCGACTAAAAGTCCATACGATGCAGATCAGTGGCCGTATGCAAGAACCGTTTTCCAGGAAAATGTGACGTCATTAGCGTAGGCGGAGGATTTTTGGAAAACGCGTCCGCCTACGCTAATGACGTCACATTTTCCTGGAAAACTGTTCTTGCATACGGCCACAGATGAATAAAGTTTAAACAAGAACTTTTCGATAATCTCACTTATGTGCGATACGAGAAAGTTGCAGTGACTACAAAAAATGACTATAAAAAATTTCAAAAATAAAATGAATATTAAATTTACCTTGGATCGTTCGCCCCTCGCCATTTCGAGATGCTTTGCGTAGTGACAGATCGTGAACTCGATCATTACACCGAACACGAAGGCCTGAAAAGATAAATAGCATAAATAAAATTGGCTTGGTGCATGCTTGAAGCGGCACCCAAGCTTATTTGAAACTCCTCGCTCTGGACACACCTTCTCGCTTTCTTTGTTTACGAGAGTGTTGCCAATGCGGTGAGCAAAATTAGCTTGGGGCGCGCCTTTAAACATTCGAGGTTCCAACTCAAAACCACGATCTGTACAGACCTATTATATCTCATTAACGGTTTTTATCACACAATTCGTATCATTGTAAGTATTCGTATTATTCGTATTCATTATTCGTAGGTGCTCACCATACAACTTCCCATCCAAACATCGATAGCCTTCATGTAGGAGACCTCAGGCAGCGCGAGCTCGACTCCGTTTGCCTAAAATTAATTAATAACTCTGGAAATTTCTCCCCGCGGTGCACCCTGTCTAAGCCCTCTACCCCGCGGGGCCCCCTGCTTTTAGTTTCCCCGCGGGGCACCCTGTTGCTCACCCCGCGGGGCACCCTGTCATTTTATGGCTCGTTAAAAAATAGTGGAAAACCGAAATCGGCGACTTTCCACCCGTTAAAAAAGTGCCCGGAAAGTCGAAAATGGAAACACGAAATTTGAATTCGCGCGCGCGCAAATTCAAATTGTGCGGGAATTCAAATTCCGACTTTCCGAGTTGAATTTCCATTTTAACTGCTAAAAATTGATGACGGAAACTCTTAATTTAAATTCCCGCACCTCTTTGTGCGCGCGCGAATTCAAATGTCGTGTTTCCATTTTCGACTTTCCGTGTACTTTTTTAACGGGTGGAAAGTCGCCGATTTCGGTTTTCCACTATTTTTTAACGAGCCATTAGAGACTCAACAAGCTGCCCCGCGGGGAAAAATTTCCAGAGAATACAGTAATAATTTATCACAATCAACTGATAATTAGTGAAATCATCGGAGCTCGAATGTGATAGTATTTGCTTTTGACTCATTGAACACTGCATTACAGGCCCAAGCTAATTCTAATCTCCACTATGGCAACGCTCTCTCGCAGACGAAGCATTCCAGAGCGGAAAGTTTCAAATTAGCTCGGGAAGTGTCCAAGGGACGTGTATAAATTTTCTCATATTTTTAATGTTACATTCATTAACAGCGAGAGAACATAGGCAACGCTTAAAATCACTACCTGTGTAGATATCGTGAGCAGTGTAGTTATAGAGAGTGTAACTCTCGCGGGGGCGGAGTCGACGTCCAGCCAGAAGTTGAACCTGATTTTGTTTTTAGAATGATGATAAGTTCGAAATTTACGAAAAATCAAGAAAAGCTGACAAAACTCTACCCGTTTTACACACCTCTTTTTCTTTTCTTTTCGTGACTTTTAAATTCCACAAACAGGAAAGGTTTATTATATATTTAGAGAATCTGTATCTATTTGGAGAATCAATAGCATTGGACATTCATCGAATGTTGAAAAAACAAAAAAAAATGCTAAACTTCATTCGATAAATCGCCTACCATGATATGACCACGATTAGACTGGACGGTAGATATGTCTGCATGACATGATGCATCATCTGTCGTTCGACGCGAAACACTGCCGCCATACAGCTCCATACACCTGACACACATTTTTCAGTTAATTCGATACACTTTTCATGAGTTTTACATACTTACAATTAGCAAACACTTTTTCAACGAGATTCAAAATATCATATTACCATACTTTTTGGGAACTATTGTCATCATTAAATATATATTTTTTTGTTTGTTAGTTCTATATAAAAGCACACGTCTAGTTAATTTTGCTCCCTCTGGCAATACTCTCTCGTAGACAAAGAAAGTGAGAGAGCATTGCTAGAGTCGATAGTTTCAAATTAGCTCGTGGTGCGCCATTAACCATTGTCATTAGGGTTCCGCATTCGTGCACTAAGTCGTTCAATTTGTGCAATCGTGCAGAGTCGTGCATCATTTTCATTCATCAGCGACATTTAGCGGTCGCTATTTGCAATGCTTTAGTGGAATTTGCATTTATATAACAAAGAAAATGCCGATAAAGCATTGCAAATAGCGACCGCTAAATGTCGCTGATGAATGAAAATGATGCTCGACTCTGCACGATTGCACACATTGAACGACTTAGTGCACGAATGCGGAACCCTAATTGTCATCATACATTTTCATACCCTGACAGTGTGAGGATTGACCCACTATATTTGGCTAATTTTCCGGATCGACCCACTATATAAAGCGCTTTTTTTATGTGAAAGATTACACTATAAGCGAAAAATAACGATTTAGACCCACTATATAAAAATAATTCCGTGAGGCCCCACAAATGTATGATTGTCATCAGTCTTCAGTCAAATACTCTCGCAGGCCAACGAAACATTGAATAAATTATGCGGCCGTTGGCAAGCAAGGGGGTTAGGCCGAAGATCACACTACATTTTGTTGCTATTTCAGGACATCAATAAAATTGACAATCAATAAATAGTCATTTCTCATGTTGGACATGCGAAATATGATACATAGAAGTAATGATTAGTCTAGCATTCCATTATTAATTATTCATATTTATTATTCTAGTATTGATTCTATTATTGATTAGTAATTATTCTAGCTAGAAAATGTTTGCATACCGGTTGCATACGTTCCATTGCAATGTCCCTGCTCGATACCGATCAATTGCATGTCGGGCATTTTGATGTCAGGATTGGCCTGAAACGAGACATTGTTATGTTCAACAGTGAAGTCGTCGTCATTTCAACTGAGTCCGAGTGCACTATCACAGTCCAACCCAAGCTAGTTGTAAAACATCCGCTCTGACTACACTCTCTCGCTTTCTTTGTCTGCGAGAGAGTATTCCGAATATGGACTATAAAATTAGCTTGGGATGTACCTTTCTTCTTATTCTTATTCTTATTCTTTATTCCATCATAATATGCATAACAGAAAAAATAAGGACATAAAGGGAGTGATGGATGTCCGTCGCTAATGTAGCGATATCGGTGAGGGTTCTTTAATGAGAAATAACACGTGAAGAAAAGAAAAAAATCAGTATCAGAAAAGCCAATTTATCACAGACAATTGAAGATGTTTGGAAAAATGAATCTCACTTCGATCGCTCGTATATCCGTCCGATTTGTCCACCGCAGTCGCAATTGCTTTTCGGGATAAGCATCTGCAAGTATAATATTTTATCAATATATTCATTATCATGAAACTCAAACTTCGATGCCAATTCTTTTATGTGTTCAAAAGCTTTATACAATAGTTATTTCTAAGAATATGTGGGCAACATTATTTAGACAGACATAGTTAGACTAATCTTTGATCTCTAAAACTGATCTTTAATCTCTGGGACTGATCTGTCATCTCTAAACGTACAACTGAGTATCCGCATGTCGCATTCCTGCCGGTCCAACGGGAACTTCCATAGGTTCATGTCGCACATGATCGTCGCAGAAATTCTGTAGAATTTTTTAAATTTATTCATAGCTTAATTTAATTTAATTTAATTTAATTTAATTTAATTTAGTCAACGTTTTTATGGCAATAATACGATTTCCGGCTGTACCGTAATCTGTTTACAACGGAAAAGGTCTCAAGAGTCCTTTAGTTTTATGTGGAGTTAATTTTCCAGAAATAGCACTCGGAAAAAGCAAAAGGGTTTTAATTTTGTCCTCTTGTAAATAGCTTTGTAAAAAGCCAATATCTCGGTTCCCCGACTAGTTAGAAACTTGAAACTTGGTTTTTGGGTTAAAAACAGTGCAAAAAAACTTATAAACGAAGTGTCAAGTCTACAGCTCTACAACGAACTGAGATATTTGCTTTTTACTCGATTTTTCCGGAAAAACTGGAAAATGCATGTAAAAAGGAAATACCTCCGTTTTTAGTAGAACTAGAGACTTGAAACTTATGTTTTTTTGCATGGTTTTTAACCCAAAAAATCAAGTTTCAAGTCTCTAGCTAGTCAGGGAACTGAGATATTTGCTTTTTACAATGCTATTTAAAAGAGGACAAAATTAACACCATTTTGTTTTTCCGAGTGCTATTTCCGGAAAATTAGCATGGCATTAGTATCACAAGCATCAGTTTCCGATGATGATTACGGATCCGTTTTCTAAACTTGCCCAATCTTCCTGAGTTTAGAGAAAATCGTATTGAAATTTGCCGGTATCCGCACAAACCATCCCAAAAGCAACGCTCTTTCCCTCACCCTTGTATTTCAGAAGAAAAAATATTAAAAATAAGATCTTTGAGTTAGTGGTTTCTTATCCGTCTCCCGGTGAATGAGTTAGCAATACGATTTTTGAAAAATAATAACCACTCAAAGAGATTGGATTCGAAGTCAACGTTCTCTTCATATTTCTCATATATCTTATATTATAGAATTACAAAAGTTTTGCACACACCGCGCCAAATGCCGAATATAGTAAACTTCTCCACCGTTGAGAAAAACGCACTCCAATTTTTCGGAAGGTTTTTTCGAACGTTTTTTCAATGCAAATAATTTTATTTTTATTGAAAGTCCTGTGAAATGATGAGGAAACGCCATAAAATTCGATAAAACTAGAGAAAATGGTATGTCGCGCGAAGAAGTGGGCGGAGTCTGAATATTGCGCTGCAACCAGCGGAATTTGTATTGTTCGGACAGTTTTAATTATATAATAGCTAATTCCCAGCCCCAGACAAATTTGAAACTATCAAATCTGGCAACGCGATTATCACGGAGTGCAAAACCGGGGTGTGCCTTTACTAATCCTTACCTGCAGTCATACCACACTCGTCCGTTGGGATAGATCCACACGAGAAAATTATCGTCGGTGATGTGCTGAAATGCAAGAATTTCCCCAACCATCAAACATTTTAATGGAGTTTATAATAAACTAAGTACATCATGTTGTGAGAATCAAAAAGTAATAATCATTATTTTTTAATAAACAACAATTTAATTCGATGAAAATATACTTGAAATGAAGCCGAGCGAGCGTTAGCAAAGTACACATCTGGATGCCATAGTTGTTTGAAGACGGCCTGGGATACAAGATTTGTTAAATCCTTTATGGTTTCATTTCGTGATGTATAATAGCAAAAGGCTTTATGCTTGCAAGACATTGCATTTTACATTTGAAACACTATCAACTATTCGCTGTTTCGTAGGATCTGTAGCGATATGAGATGGCTCCACTGATCCACGTATTTATAATAAAAGATATTTTTAAGATAATAAAAGATAAGATACTAAATATGCCCCCTCACAATATTATTACTCAATCTCGTATTCGTCCTTAATATCATTACTCAGCTAAAGCTGCCACTCCCCAACCGAAATCGCTTAAGCGACGGAATTCCATCACTCCCTTATTGCTTCATTCATTCATTACTCTTGATTTTAACTGATGGATAAATAAATATAAATAAATATAAATATAAATATATATCGCCCGTAAATCGATAAAAATAGTGGCTTCGCATTACGCAATCAAATGTTTTAAACAACTCTTACTACCTTGTCTCTGACGAGAATCGGAGCACTCCCGTTGTGCGCCAGCCGATGATCGATCCAGTCCTGAAATAAAAATTGTTTTAAATACATAAATATTGTGAGGGTTCTTTTCTTTCTTTTTTTCGGTTCTATTTTTATCCCCACCCCGTTCGATACAGGAAAGTCTGCGAACCATGGAACTAACTCGGTACTTTTCGCGCACATCTGTTTTGCAAGAATTTTTCCACATCACTCGAAATCGCCCGTTTCGGTCGATTTCGTGTGACACGTACCTGCTGAAAGTACATGTCCAGGTGGAAGTCCATAGTTCTCGCCTGGAACGACGTAATGCCCTCGATGTACATCGATATCGACACATTTGTTGGGATTCCTGAATTTTGAATTTTCAAATTGGCGGGAAACCATTCTTCTGTAGGATAGGAAAAGACACCATGGAAAGACAGCCCTGATTAGTTGTGGATAAATTTAATTTGTGCGACTTTCGAATCGAGGTGTACGATAGTGGTGTGCGTGCGAGTGGTGCGGTCTCGCGAGACGAGAAATGATAGAAAGCGGAAGAAAATAGAGATAGAAATAGAGAAAGACGGGAATAATCTGGCTGATTTTTTTTTGGTTTACCTGGGCCGTATCGGTTCACGAAATCTGAAGCGTTTTAGGTAAATGAAGGAGTACAAAGACCATAGATCAAAGACCAAAGATCAAAGATCAAACCATCATATTGAGTGGGCGTGGCGTATCGGTTGTACAGCTCCTCATTGTTGACCATGTCTATGAAGCTCTTCGTTAGGGGAAGGAATGCGATGTCCTTGCCAGGATCAAGTGGGTCACGGTAAGCCTTGGACCAGGTGGACTCCTGAAAGATCAAAGTTCAAAGATCAAAGATCAAAGATCAAAAACTGAGATCAAAGATCAGTACTCACTAGTGACATGAGAAGAATGAACAGCAATTGCAGCATAGTAATCACATCAAGAGTCTCCTGGAATTTATATTTGTAACACTCCCCTAGCAAATTTTATTCTCCGCTCTAGCAATAATCTCTCGCAGACAAAGAAAGCGAGTGAGTATGGCAAGAGGGAGTGTTTCAAATTAGCTCGAGGTGTACCTTTAAAGAGCTGCATAATAATAAATTAAAGAAAATAACGCTTTAAAAAAAGCAAGGTAAAACAGCAAGCCAAACGTTTTTTCTGAGAATGTTTTGTCCATGGTGCTTTGCAACAAAACTGCACAAAACAAAATGGAGCGAACCAAAGTTCGGAAAAGCGGAAAGTAATGGACATTTATGTAGTATGAACGCAAATGGAGGATAAAACCGGAGAGAGAGTAAAGGCTTCTTAAAGAAGACAGATTCTAGGGCTTCTCTCAATTCGACATTTGCTAGTTATTCATAAAGTAAAATCCAAAGCAATCAGCAATTAATCGGATAAAATATAAATCGGTTTAATCCATTCAAAACAACCATGACAAAGTATAATATTTTAGTAAGAAGCGTCTCAATAATTATCATATACGAGGAATAACCCCAATCTTCTTTTTCATGCAAACATATGATTACAAATTGAGTCATCGAGCGCGTGGTTTTATGTAACTAGATAACTTGAAGGTTTGCTTCAAAATTTGAAAAAAAAAACACTTGGCACAGTTGACGCAAAAACGAAATGACGCAAAAACCTTCCAGTCTCTATCGCGAATAAGGTTGCTGAAAAGGCCGCAAGCTAATTTGAAACTCTCCGATCTGGCAGTGATCTCTCGCTTTCTTTGTCTGCGAGAGAACTCTGTCAGAATGGAGATCAAAATTGGCTCGGGTGTGCCTTTAATGGCTCGTTAAAAATAGTGGAAAACTGAAATCGGCGACTTTCCACCCGTTAAAAAAGTACCCGGAAAGTCGAAAATGGAAACACGAAATTTGAATTCGCGCGCGCTCAAAGAGGTGCGGGAATTCAAATTCCGACTTTCCGTCACCTATTTTTAGCAGTAAAATGAAAATTCAACTTCCTTCTTGCTAAAAATGGAATCCGCGAAAATTCGCTGATGGAATTTGAATTCCCGCACCTCTTTGCGCGCGCGCGAATTCAAATTTCGTGTTTCCACTTTCGACTTTCCGGGTACTTTTTTAACGGGTGGAAAGTCGCCGATTTCGGTTTTCCACTGTTTTTAACGAGCCATAAAACAGAAATGGATCAAAATAAACACCGATGTAATGTACCGATGCACCTTTAAGGCACACCAGAGCTAATTTTTTTTTTCACTCCGCTCTGGCCATGCTCTCTCGTAGACAACGAAAGCGAGAGAGCATTGCCAGATCGGAGAGTTTCAAATTAGCTCGGGGGAGGGGTGTCTTTAAATGTAAGGATACGGATCTCTAGCATATGTCACTTACAGACCGCAACTCTCCTCGTGTGCCCAACTATCGCGAGTCCTCCGTGCAATCGTCGCATTAGCGCTCTGCAAAGGAGGAACCTAGATTGATCTTTGATCCGTTGGTGCTTAATTCATTCGAATTAGGACACAAAGTAACATGAGAATCGCAAACAAAGGAGTGGTCACGAGCAGGAACATGTAGTACACGAGGGAAGTAGATTTAGCACGGAATAAATAGTACAAAGGAACATTATATAATGTAATGTTAGCATTAATGAACATGAAAATCTACATTTATGCTGTTAATTTTTATTACTCTGCGATAAGCCGAGCTATTCTTCTTACTACTCTTACGAGCTATTCTTGCTCTGTTCAAAAGTTGATAAAAGAAAAAAAGAGAAAAATATCCGACTCGTTAATTTTTTTGTCTTTTTTAACTTTTTAGCACCTCATTAGCATACGAAGATTACTCAGTCCAATAAGAATTAAAATATACATTGTGTATATTTGATCTAATTGGCTACGAGGAAGTGACGTGGTCCATTATGATGAGTTTTCTCTGCCTTTTCAGTGACTACAATGAACAAACTTGATGAGTAATGTAACAGAAAGGACCATGTCATTTTCCACTATTAAGTAAAATAGGTAAGTAAACAATACAAAATAAAATTTTGTATGCATATTTATATAAAATTAGATAATCTCAAGGAAATTTAAATCAACAACGTGCATGGTGTTTCGGCTTCTAAGTCTACATAGTGATGAAACAATGTAGACGATATATTCGCATTCTTTATAGTTAGACAAGTGCTTTGGTCTGAAAAAAATGCGCCGCATGGCCGAGAAAGTTTTCTTTCTAATCTCTGAGAAACATGAAACTATTCTAAAATTTGAGAAACTTTTTTGCGTCAGTCTGGAGAGGTAAAGTCAGCTGAGAACTTTGTTTGTTAGAGGGCACAGCTGAAAAATCTCGTAAAGAAAAATCAGAAGATCAGCAAAGAGAATCGGTGTGTGCGCATATAAGGATATCGGCCCCATGAGGGCCATCTAGGTACTCCAATTCCAATGAGTCCTGTAGATTAAAAAGGATGTTAAAGACGAGACTCAATTATACGTCCCCCTATTCTTAAAAGTTCTTATATTCGTATTGTAGTAGCTTATCTCATTGTCAGTAGCAATAATTTTTTTCTTTAAAATAATCATTTAGATTGTAAGAAACGATAAATATTTATTATCTCTGATAGAATACTCTTGATAAATGAATTTCTAAATGAAATCATCAGAATTCTCGGCAATTTCTACGCTGATACTATAGTGCACTCTAATGCGCTGTTACATTTGCTTTTTTTTTGCTTCGCGTCTCCGTGGCGGCGGAGGGGGTTACGGCGAAGGCACGTAAGGCCAATGTAACAGTGAATGTTCCAGTATTATGTGGCAAGGACAATGCGAGGAATAAGGAAACCGTAATCGGAAGATTTACGTGATTTTCTTCATCATTTGTAGTGAACAAGAGCAGGAAGCGATTGCGTCTATGGGGGCCATAGAACTATCAGAAACACGAGAAAGAAGTTGAGACAGAGATGAGGACGAGGGAGGAGGAGAGGGAAAGATGGAGAGGGAGAAGGAGATGGAGGGACAGAGGGAGAGGTAAAGGTAGATGGTGAGAGAGGGAGAGGGAGAGAGAGGGAGAGAGAGGGAGAGGGAGAGGTACAGAACGAAAGGGAGAGGGAAAGAGCAGAGTAGAGATACCGACCGGGCTCTAGTTTCAGAATCTCTACGCGTTTCCATATCCAAAACAATGAGTGATGTAATCTGGGCGAAAAGGAGGGGGGGGGCGAAATCTGAACTGATGATCTTTGCATCTTTGCATGAGACATTCCGTTTTTCCCGCATTTTTACATTCCGCATTTTTGGAACAAAATTTTCAGTTTTGAATCATGTTTGAATAAATTTGCAAATGTGATATAGACCCCCCCACACCGAGAATATGGAGCGAAAGACCCCTTCGAAGACAGTTGGATTCCTAAGCGAAGCAAATAGCACCAGACAACATGAACTCTTGATAAATGTGTTATAAATGGGCGAAAAAAAGGAAATAACGATGAAAATTATTTGCGAAGCCGTGACGAATACGTCGATTATTTCCACGAGAGAGAAGAGAGGAAAGGGTGTGTAGCCTGAAGCTGTAATACATAATCATGTTAGGCGAAAACGCCACGGACTGAGGATGGATGCGTGCACTCTGAAGGGGGAAGGGAGGGAGAGAGAGAGGGAGAGGGGGTCAAGACAGAGGAGAGAGAGGGGTGGGGAGGGAGAGAGTGAAAGAGAGAGGGAGGAGAGTGAGACGCGGAGTGATGAAAAGAAACACGCCTCTAGACATGTTTTCTAGATATTCGAAAATAACAATGTTCTGTAGGTTATCATAACGACAAAGGCACACCCCGAGCTAATTCTACATACGCTCCGCTCTGGCAACCCTCTCTCGTAGACAAAGAAAGCGAGAGAACATTGTCAGAGCGGTGTGTTTCAAATTATCTCTAAACGTTAAACCGATAATCTGCAGTATTTGGCAATGACAAGGTGAGATGAGCTCCAGTGCTCCAAATCTAACAATTAGATCACAAGCTACAGAGTTGACTCTAGATAGACTTCCTTCGTAACTAAGTAGAGCGATGTATGAATTGTCAATCATATCTTCCTCTTCTTCTTCTTCAACTCCCACCGCCATACACCAGAATCACTGTCATAGCGACTACTTAGGTAGAGGTAGAGGAAGAGGGAGAGGGAGAGGGAGAGGGAGAGAGGGAGAGAGGAAGAGGGAGAGAGGGAGAGAGGGAAAGAGGGAGAGAGGGAGAGAGGGAGAGAGGGAGAGAGCAAGATAGACTATTCATAACGTCATAAACTATACAATCGCAGGATCCTATTTCGGGATTCTGACGACTTAAGCCGTAGCTAATAATGAAAATCAAGATGAATCTATGGCTTCTTGGAGCGCGATAAATTGGGGAACTCCACAACTCGAGCTCCATCTCCGAATTGAGCTCAAGCCTGAGCTCCAAGCTCTATTTCAAATCCCGTGACTGGATCAAATCTCATCAGTGTGGGGCAGAACGTTTGAGGTCTATGACGTTTCCCTTCCCTTGTAGACCTGCAGGATATTCATATCGCCGAACACGAAGCTGCTATTCATCTTCTATCCAAAGGTCACAATTCCATGCTTTTCTCCATATCACCTATTTTCGCAACGTTTGCGCATTGTGAGTGACAGATTGTGATGTTACTCATGAATAGATGAGGAGATAGGGCGTAGTTGGGTCTGATTCGACCATGTTTCCTAGGTCATAACGCATATTATAGAAGGCAACGCGGAAATGGAGAGAGCTGAGTTGGCAAAGAAAACTCTGTTGTGACTCTCTAGTTTTGTAAGATTTCTCATTAACATGATCCACGATAAATGGACATCGAACAGTGAGTGAAGAGCCACAATTTCTTATGCGGTGTTACATTTTCCTTGGGTGCCTACGCGGTAACCCCCTCCGCCTCGTCTCCGTCGTTACGGCGGGGGGGGGGGGGGTTAAGGCGTACGAACTTATTGCTAAGAAAAATGTAACACCGCATTACAGTGATGATTGCTGTACGAATTCAAAATGTAAAATTCAAATAATTCGGAATAAATCAGGTTCTGCTCTATCTGTTCTAGTCAATAGACTAATTCGAGATTCCCATAACCTACAAAATACAATCTTTTTGATGACTAAAGTTCACGACGATCAGTACTTCTCCTACACGTACACATCAACCTGGGCAAATAAACGAGGCGTCCTATTAATTATTAATATCCCTTTAGATCTTCTACAGCAATAACACCCACACTACATTTTTGAAAACTTTCATCAAGGGAGTCATTCCAGATTTAGTGGCAACACTGCTTTAAGGGACCAAAACCTTCGTCAACGGTCTCTTCAACGGTTTACGCTCTCTCGTTGTTAGAGAACAGAGAAATAGTGTGCGCAATGAAGAGGCCATTGAAATAGGGTGTTTAACTAATTTGGAAAAAAATAGCTCTAATAATAAAATATTTAAAAATACAATGAATCACAAATGCAGTGTTACATTTGGCGTACGCGCCTTCGCCGTAACGACGGAGACGTCCACTTAAGCTCTGCAGAATGCAGAATTCGAACGGGAACAAGGAACTATGCATGCAATAGTTCCTGGTTGAGACCGGCCAATTAATAAAAGAAACCTTTGTTTCCAGCGTGAGACAGGAAGTTCTGGGACGAAGAGGGCCGGGAAAGTTGAGTGGGAGGCGGGAGCCGGAGGAGGGAGCCGGAGAGTAGGGGGGGGGGCGATTATGGAGCTCTAGCGGAGTAAATGGCTGTGTGTAATGAGGTGTGGAACAATGGGCCTAAACTATGGCCGGGAACTGGAACCAAACACGCGTCCAAAACGTTTAGGATCAAACTAGGAACATGGACAAACGGGAACAGATATCAGTGAGATAACAATCGCAATGGAGAGGTTATGCTAATGACTCTTGTCGTATCTGACTAATTTTGGCATCGTAAGCCGCTTTTAAAAATAAAGAAAGCCATACCCTAGCCCATTTTACTCACCACCATGGAAATATTCTCATGCAAACAAAGAACGCGAGAGAGCATAGACATAGCGGAGAGTTTCAAAATTAGGGGTTGAATAAATAACAATTTACGATTTAAAATATATACATATGACAAAAATATTCACCAGCGGGAACGGTTCAAATTCGAAACAGCTTCTAAAAGTTTCAAAATTTGCATGTTTGTTCGCATATAAATATACAAGATCCTGAGATCGGAAGTATTCCATTCCGAAATAGTAATAAAAAAATAATAATAAAATTCTATAATTAAGATCGTTAAAGTAGCAAAGAATGAGCAGTGGTGGAATAATAAAATAATGAAATTTCTGAGGAGGCAGACGATGATAAAGGGGATATATAAAAGAGGAGGGGGGAAGGATGCATAGTATATCAATTGTCTATCTTTATTTTCTCCGTATCTCTTAGTCTGTCTGGTCTATCTATATCTCTCGTTCTCTGTCTATCTCTCGTTCTATATACCTCTCACTCCCTCTTTCTTTATATATATCTCTCTCACTCTCTCACTCTCTCTATATCTATCCATCGCCTAGTCTCTCTAGCCCTCTCGTCTCTATATCCCTATGTCTCTATCCCTCTCCATCTCTGTATCTCTTCATCACCCCTGCTCCCCATTCTCCACATTCTCCGTCCCTCTCCATACCTCAAATTCTCCACTACTTTCTATCACTCTCTACTGTCTCTATTTCTCTGATCCTCTTCATGTCCTCGCACATCCTCTGCATCTACGCATAGAATATATGAGAAACACTATGGGAACGTACAAGGGGAAGGGTGTAACTTGATCGAGATGTTCAAAAAGTGAATTGTGAACTAGCGATCAACGCTTGCTCAAGAATCAAGATCATTTACATTCCAAGGAGTCGTAAAATGTTGAAAGAAAATAATTATTACAAAATCTGAATGAAAATATGGTAAAAAATCTAAAACAGAGAGATATTAAAATAGACGAACCTAAAATTGTTAATATTTCAAGGATATCCACATTGAACTTATCCATAATTTCGGTGAAGTTGCATTTCAGAGGTGCTGAGGTTCAGAATAATCAGAAATCAGCCGACTCCCAAAGGTTATGAGCTTGATAATGCTCATTGTATCGTTTTGTATTGATACGCAGGTCCCACTACGACATACAGTGTAGCCAAAAAGTCATGGGACACTTTTTCAACTTTTTATAACTTTTGATCCAGGAAAGCAATCAAGCTGATCTTTTGAGTCAATGTAGAGAATTTATCAAGGGATACAACCATGATGTGTTGGTGATATTACATTAGTTCATTATTGCGTAGTGATGACGCAATCGAATTACACTTTTTTGAAAAATTACATTTCTTTGGAGAAAGGCCCTGTTCTTCTGAAACATTGTGAGAGTGGAGAACCCCAGTAGGGTTGCACAGTCAAACAATCCGGAATGGCTCCGACTTCGATTTCAAGCTGTAGCAGGGTTGCAACTTTGACCTCCAAAATTTATAACCCAGCTTCTAGATGTGCTAACGACCCATTCTAAGTGCTGAAATGACGCTAGCGGCGAGTAATGTTTATCCCCAGATTACGGTAGTCATAGCTCGTTATTTGCCCTCAGGGCATAAAATAATTTTTTTGTAGGGAGGACCGATTTTGAGACCCTACCGTTCAGAGGACAGATCTTCTAAAATTATGATCCCTGGGCAAGCAGCTTTGCAATATATCGTATATGTATTTCCCTTATTTTGGTTTGGTTCCGATTCCTTTCAGACCCGTAGCAAAAGTTAGGCTGATGTCTACTCGGTTTCAGCGATCAAAGATCAAAATCCAAAGATCAAAGATCGGAGTTCAGCAATAGTGCAAAAACTTTTGTGAACATCTCTAACATGCATTGGTACTTTGAAACTAAGAGATTTCATCAATAGAGGCCCAGGGGCGAGAGCAGTAAGAGAGAAAGCGCAAGAGCGCGCACCGAGTAGACCTCAGCATAACTTTTTCGACGGGTCTGAAAGGAATCGGAATTAAACCAAAATAAGGGAAATACATATATGATGCATTGCAAAGCTGCTTGCCCAGGAACCATAATTTTAGAAGACCTGTCCTCTGAACGGTAGGGTCTCAAAATCGGTCATCCCTACAAAAAAAATATTTTATGCCCTGAGGGCAAATGACGAGCTATGACTACCGTAATCTGGGGATACTCGCCGCTAGCGTCATTTTAGCACTTAGAACGGGTCGTTAGCACATCTAGAAGCTGAGTTATAAATTTTGGAGGTCAAAGTTGCAACCCTGCAACAGCTTGAAATCGAAGTCGGAGCCATTCCGGATTGTTTGACTGTGCAGCCCTACTGGGGTTCTCCACTCTCACAACGTTTCAGAACAACTGGGCTTTTCACCAAAGAAATGTAATTTTTCAAAAAAAGTGTAATTCGATTGCGTCATCACTACGCAATAATAAACTAATGCAATATCACCAACACATCATGGTTGTATCCCTTGATAAATTCTCTACATTGACTCAAAAGATCAGCTTGATTGCTTTACTGGATCAAAAGTTATAAAAAATGAAAAAGTGCCCGATGACTTTTAGGCTACACTGTACATACTAGTTTTCATACTAGTTTTCTCTTTTCTTAGTTTTCTAGTTTTCTAGTTTTGGGGGATGTGAGCTCGATGTTTCTCACGAGTCGGCATGACTTTTCCTCCTTGTCTACCGGGAAACTTTCTCACGACATCAAAAGAGCGAGACTCTGCAGCGATGTTGTGTTTATATTCATGCAAAATGCGAAAAAAAAAGTTTTTTTGAAAAAAAAGATTGACATAATAAAAATAATAAATATGATCAGTGAGAACACACATCGGATCTTTAGATTGAAAATGACATTTAAAGTATTTTTTTCAAAAAAATTACTTTTTTTCAACCTAAATCTCTGATCAATTCTCACCGATT
Organism: Parapristionchus giblindavisi; assembly: GCA_943737045.1. NCBI lineage: Eukaryota > Metazoa > Nematoda > Chromadorea > Rhabditida > Diplogasteridae > Parapristionchus > Parapristionchus giblindavisi. The sequence goes on along the minus strand of CALSFV010000066.1, from coordinate 517,558 downwards.
TCGATATTTTAAAGATGGAGTCCCGCGAATATTTTCGTGAACAAACTATGAAGACAGAAAGATAGCAAAAGTCATTCTGAATACCGTACATAAATTATTTTATGCTAATTCAGCTTACTGATCGCTGGAATCATGAATGAATCCATGCTTGATGTACAGGAAAGGCGCGAAATTTTGAAAACAGGAAAGTTCGCCAATAGGGTTTTGAACCCGCGACGCTACGCTTTTGCCACTACGCCAAGTCAAAGATGAATGGACACGCTCATTTCTTGCATATCACTTATCCCTAGCATGGCCGTTATGTTACGCATTTGCATAGACATTCGAGGTTCTCCATCTTTAAAGAGAGCGTTACCTCACTCAATAGTCTGTTCATTGCGCACACTATTTCTCTGTTCTCTAACAACGAGAGAGCATTGTGCGTCGAAGAGACCATTGAGTGAGGTTACCGTCCCTTTAAAGGGAGTCTGCCAAGCAAGTCAAGTTGAGGTCATATAACTTATCTGATACCTTCGACATCATAAACATAAGTGAAAAAAATTATAAAAAAATTCTGAACGAATTATTCAGTGATCTGTAGCGCGTGATCTAGAGACTTCCTAGTTTTATCGGCTTCGGCCGTACATGATCTGTGCATATCGGAATGATTTATTGTAACTGTTGTTTCAAAAAAACATCTTAAAGTTTCAAGAAAATTTTTTAAAAACTTTACATTGTCTAGTTAGCATAAGATTAAATGATATTGAAGAGAAATTTTTGAATGGCAGTCTCCCTTTAAAGGCAGACCCCGAGCTAATTTTACTATTCCTCTGATAATACTAGAAAATTAAACGAGAGAGCAGAGTTGAGAGTTTAAAATTAGCTGTGTACCTGCGTAACCTCACTCAATGGTCTCTTCGACGCGCAATGCTCTCTCGTTGTTAGATAACAGAGAAATAGTGTGCGCAATGAAGAGACCATTGAGTGAGGTTACGCTCCCTTCAAGTCATAAGTCTTAGGGTAAAAGTGAGGGCGATATTCTGTGTTCCTTCATCACTCAAATTCTCACCCCTCAACTGTTGCAAATCAGTGCGAAACATGATCTTACGGGAATAGACTGGAGAGGTGAGAGAGCAATGTGTAAGAAAGAATCTAGTGAGAGTATAGTGCTTGAAGGGTTGAACAAGTAGAAATAGAAATAAATCATAATTTGCTAATAAAAGTAAAATGTAAAAGGCACAATCGGTTATTCAAGTCTCATGAAGTCCAGCGGGTGATTAATAATAATATTTATGCGTTTTACAAGAAAACACGGTGCAGAAGAGATAAATAAATAAAATTATAGAATGATTGATGATGGACATATGGCAAAGCTATTATACGTGGTTGAAGAAGGTCAATTTAACTCAGGGAAAGTAAAAGTAATCCGGTTTTTCGGTTGCACTAGGAGGTACTGCCACGCCAGTGATAATATAATATAATATAATATAATATTTTATTCCTTCAAATGAACGCATCGGGGATGGGGATCGGGAATATCTGTTAGATAGTCTTGTGAAGGATGTCCGTCGCAAAGGCGAATCGGTGAGATGTGGGGGGAGGGGGGGGGGTGGAGGAAGAGGCAGCAGGAATGTTACCAATTCAGCCTGCACAATAGCATCAGGGAGATTATTAAAAATATCAATAGTTCGTGAGGCTAATGTTGAATGGGAAGTGGTTGATATTTTGAAAGGTAGAATAATTCTCAACGAATTGCCGTGATTGCCGAATTGTGATAATTCTTGGATTATTCGGTCCGGATTGATTGAAGGCACACCCCAAGCTAATTTTACCCTCCGCATTGGCAGTACTCTCTCGTAGACAAAGAAAGCGAGAGAGTGTGGCCAGAGCGGACAGTTTCAAATTAGCTTGGGGTGTCGCTTTAATCTCTTGATCATAGCGAAAGCTTACACAGAAGATCTTAGGGATTGATGGAGAAGTTAATGCAATTTATTCACATAATTGTTTATATATTTCTCTACTAAATGTCGCATGATAGCGAAAGCAATGGAAAAAAGAGGTGTTGGCCACTCTAAAGCAAAAAGAAGCATAGTGATTAATTGGCCGATCAGAGAGGGAATAATAATAATAATAATAATAATAATAATAATAATAATAATAATAATAATAATAATAATAATAATAATAATAATAATAATAATAATAATAATAATAATAATAATAATAATAATAATAATAATAATAATAATAATAATAATAATAATAATAATAATAATAATAATAATAATAATAATAATAATAATAATAATAATAATAATAATAATAATAATAATAATAATGGACACGCCCCCGCCTTGATCAGAAAAATCGTTCGATCGCTTGAATCTATCAAAACATCGGGAGAAATCCCTCAACTAATAAGAGACGCATGGGGAGATAAAGAGAAAAGAGAAACGATTAGAATGATATTCGCTCTTTTTATTAATCGTTTTATTTTATTCTTACGATGAACCTTGGTCGAGAGAGAGAGAGGGAGAGAGAAAAGATAAAGATAGAGACAGAAAGATAGCGCAAAATTC